>ONZH01011604.1:0-38666 GCA_900303285.1 Rhinella marina
GGGCATTTTACTGGCACATGGGGGCACTGTGGGCATTTTACTGGCACATGGGGGCACTGTGGGCATTTTACTGGCACATGGGGGCACTGTGGGCATTTTTACTGGCACATGGGGGCACTGTGGGCATTTTACTGGCACATGGGGGCACTGTGGGCATTTTTACTGGCACATGGGGGCACTGTGGGCCATTTTTACTGGCACATAGGGGCATTGGGGGCATTTTTACTGGTACTGGGGGCATTTTTACTGGCACATGGGGGCACTGGGGGCATTTTACTGGCACGGGGCATTTTTGCTGGCACATGGGGGCACTGGGGCATTTTTACTGGCACATGGGGGCACTGGGGGCATTTTTAACTGGCACATGGGGGCATTTTTACTGGCACATGGGGGCACTGTGGGCATTTTACTGGCACATGGGGGCACTGTGGGCATTTTTACTGGCACATGGGGGCACTGTGGGCATTTTACTGGCACATGGGGCACTGTGGCATTTTTACTGGCACATGGGGGCACTGGGGGCATTTTTACTGGTACTGGGCATTTTTACTGGCACATGGGGGCACTGGAGGCATTTTACTGGCACGGGGCATTTTTACTGGCACATGGGGGCACTGGGGCATTTTACTGGCACGGGGCATTTTTGCTGGCACATGGGGGCACTGGGGGCATTTTTACTGGCACATGGGGGCACTGGGGGCATTTTTACTGGCACATGGGGGCATTTTTACTGGCACATGGGGGGCACTGGGGCATTTTTACTGGCATATGGGGGCACTGGGGGCATTTTACTGGCACGGGGCATTTTTACTTGGCACATGGGGGCACTGGGGGCAATTTTACTGGCACATGGCATTTTTGCTGGCACATGGGGGCATTTTACTGGCACATGGGGGCACTGGGGGCATTTTTACTGGCACATGGGGGCATTTTTACTGGCAACATGGGGGCACTGGGGCATTTCTGGCACGGGGCTTTTTACTGGCACATGGGGGCACTGGGGGCATTTTTACTGGCCATGGCTGGGCACTGGGGATTTACGGCATTTACTGGCACGGGACATTTTTACTGGCATTTTTACTGGCACATGGGGGCATTTTTACTGGCACATGGGGGCATTTTTACTGGCACATGGGGGCATTTTTACTGGCACAAGGGGGCACTGGGGCATTTTTACTGGCACTGGGGGCATTTCTTACTGGCACATGGGGGCATTTCTTTATGGCATGGGAGCACTAGGGGCATTTTTCTGGCACATGGGGGCACTGGGGGCATTTCTTACTGGCACATGGGGGCACTGGGGGCATTTCTTACTGGCACATGATTTTGGGGGGGAATCAATGGGGGGAACTTCTGGCGCATTATTGGGGCACTTCTTACTGGCACATTGGAAGCATTATTACTTCTGGGGCACAGTGGGGACATTAGTACTGTGGGGGGCACTATTACTGTGGGGGGCACCCTGGCACAGTATCAGCGCAGTTATTTCTGGGGCACGTTATGTTCACACTATTACGGGACAGTATTTGCTGGGCGCAGTTATTTTAGGACACTGTGCCAATAATTATTGAAGGGCACTATCTGTGTGGTACTAGTGGCACAGTACTGGGGGTGTAGGATGATTTGTCCAGAAGATGGGAGGATGATGGAAAAGTAGTAAACTAAGATTTTTTTTCTGTCAAACTGCAGAGATAAGAAATGGCTGAAAAATGGCGTCTGGAAGGAGAAGATGAGGAAAGAGAAGATCTACATCCGAGGAGACGTCTCTGGATGTAAGAGGTATGGGGCGCTGTATTATACTGGATGTAAGAGGTATGGGGCGCTGTATTATACTGGATGTAAGAGGTATGAGGCGCTGTATTATACTGGATGTAAGAGGTATGGGGCGCTATATTAGGCGGGGGGGGGGGGCCCAAGCTGAACTCTTGCACCAGGGCCCATGAGCCTTTAGCTACGCCCCTGCTCCCAACCGTCCCGGATCCAGCCTCTGGCAGCTGTCTCTGCATCCTTAGGACGTAGAGACAGTTGCCTGTTGCAGGAAGGAGCAGACAGCCGAAATCGGCTGTCTGCTTCTTCCATCCTCCCTCCTGTCCCCCCTGCAGCTCTCCGTACCTCCCAGGCATGCCTCAGGTCTCGGCGGGGGGTGGGGCCGGCCGGCAGCATAGGCTCCGCCCCCTTCAGACATGAGAAGAAGATCTGCTCTGATGATGCTGGCCCTGCTGCTATGAAAAAGGTAAGTATAATTTTTTTTTTAACTTTCTGTACACTGTGTTTATTATCCCTTGACTGTGACATCACTGTGTTTATTATCCCTTGACTGTGATATCACTGTGTTTATTATTCCTGGACTGTGACATCACTGTTTATTATCCCTGGACTGTGACATCACTGTGTTTATTATCCCTGGACTGTGACATCACTGTGTTTATTATCCCTACACTGTGACATCACTGTGTTTATTATCCCTTGACTGTGATATCACTGTGTTTATTATTCCTACACTGTGACATCACTGTGTTTATTATCCCTTGACTGTGATATCACTGTGTTTATTATTCCTGGACTGTGACATCACTGTTTATTATCCCTGGACTGTGACATCACTGTGTTTATTATCCCTGGACTGTGACATCACTGTGTTTATTATCCCTGGACTGTGACATCACTGTGTTTATTATCCCTACACTGTGACATCACTGTGTTTATTATTCCTAGACTGTGACATCACTGTTTATTATCCCTGGACTGTGACATCACTGTGTTTATTATCTCTGTACTGTGACATCACTGTGTTTATTATCCCTGTACGGTGACATCACTGTGTTTATTATCCCTGTACAGTGACATCGCTGTGTTTATTATCTCTGTTCGGTGACATCGCTGTGTTTATTATCCCTGTACTGTGACATCACTGTGTTTATTATCTCTGTACTGTGACATCACTGTGTTTATTATCCCTGTACGGTGACATCACTGTGTTTATTATCCCTGTACAGTGACATCGCTGTGTTTATTATCTCTGTTCGGTGACATCGCTGTGTTTATTATCCCTGTACGGTGACATCACTGTGTTTATTATCCCTGTACTGTGACATCACTGTGTTTATTATCTCTGTACTGTGACATCACTGTGTTTATTATCCCTGTACTGTGACATCGCGGTGTTTATTATCCCTGTACAGTGACATCGCTGTGTGTATTATCCCTGTACAGTGACATCACTGTGTTTATTATCCCTGTACTGTGACATCACTGTGTTTATTATCCCTGTACAGTGACATCGCTGTGTGTATTATCCCAGTGCAGAAAGAGGTAAGTGGTCTGTGTTTGTGTGTTTGTTTTCTATTTTTCAGGGTCGTGAATGCAGAGGACTACGTCGGATTCGGTGGACTACGTCGGACCAGCTTTTTTTTTTTTTAATAAAATGGTCAAACAGGGGTCTGGGGGAGTGTTTATTTCAATAAAATGTTTTATACTTGTGTGTGTGTATTTTTTTTTTACAATACTACAGTTTTAGTAATTACGGCTATCTACAGACGGCCCTGATTACTAATACTGGGCTTAGTGCTTGCCGGTATCGCAGGCCAGCACTAACCCCAACATCTATTACCTTGGCACCCACCGCCACCAGGGGTGCCGGGAAGAGCCGGGTACCCGCAGGACCGGACCTTCTAAATTGAGGGTCTGGCTCTGGGGCGGCTGCAGGCTGGTACCATTAGGCTGGGAAGGGCCAATAACCGTGTCCCTTCCCACCCTGGTAGTGCCAGGCTGCTGCTGCTGGTTGTATCTGGCTGGTGAAGGAAAAAAGGGGGGGACCCCACTCCATTTTTTTTAATTATTTAATTATTTTTGTAAAAAAATGGCATGGGTCCCCCCCTTTTTTCCTTCGCCAGCCAGATACAACCAGCAGCGGCAGCCTGGCACTACCAGGGTGGGAAGGGACACGGTTATTGGCCCTTCCCAGCCTAATGGTACCAGCCTGCAGCCGCCCCAGAGCCAGACCCTCAATTTAGAAGGTCCGGTCCTGCGGGTACCCGGCCCTTCCCGGCACCCCTGGTGGCGGCGGGTGCCGAGGTAATAGATGTTGGGGTTAGTGCTGGCCTGCCATACCGGCAAGCACTAAGCCCAGTATTAGTAATCAGGGCCGTCTGTAGATAGCCATAATTACTAAAACTGTAGTATTGTAAAAAAAAAATACACACACATAAGTATAAAACATTTTATTGAAATAAACACTCCCCCAGACCCCTGTTTGACCATTTTATTAAAAAAAAAAAAAAAGCTGGTCCGACGCAGTCCACCGAATCCGACGTAGTCCTCTGCATTCACGACCCTGAAAAATAGAAAACAAACACACAAACACAGACCACTTACCTCTTCCTGCACTGGGATAATACACACAGCGATGTCACTGTACAGGGATAATAAACACAGTGATGTCACAGTACAGGGATAATAAACACAGTAATGTCACAGTACAGGGATAATAAACACAGCGATGTCACAGTACAGGGATAATAAACACAGTGATGTCACTGTACAGGGATAATAAACACAGCGATGTCACAGTACAGGGATAATAAACACAGTGATGTCACAGTACAGGGATAATAAACACAGTGATGTCACCATACAGGGATAATACACACAGCGATGTCACTGTACAGGGATAATAAACACAGTGATGTCACTGTACAGGGATAATAAACACAGTGATGTCACAGTACAGGGATAATAAACACAGTGATGCCACAGTACAGGGATAATAAACACAGTGATGTCACTGTACAGGGATAATACACACAGCGATGTCACTGTACAGGGATAATAAACACAGTGATGTCACTGTACAGAGATAATAAACACAGTGATGTCACAGTACAGGGATAATACACACAGTGATGTCACAGTACAGGGATAATAAACACAGTGATGTCACCGTACAGGGATAATACACACAGTGATGTCACAGTACAGGGATAATAAACACAGTGATGTCAAAGTCCAGGGATAATAAACACAGCGATGTCACCGAACAGAGATAATAAACACAGCGATGTCACTGTACAGGGATAATAAACACAGTGATGTCACTGTACAGGGATAATAAACACAGTGATGTCAAAGTCCAGGGATAATAAACACAGCGATGTCACCGAACAGAGATAATAAACACAGCGATGTCACTGTACAGAGATAATAAACACAGTGATGTCACAGTACAGGGATAATAAACACAGTGATGTCACAGTACAGGGATAATACACAAAGCGATGTCACTGTACAGGGATAATACACACAGTGATGTCACTGTACAGGGATAATAAACACAGTGATGTCACCGTACAGGGATAATAAACACAGTGATGTCACAGTACAGGGATAACAAACACAGATATTTCTTTATGGTGGGCCCCAAGAATTATTTCCTCTGGTGGGCCCTAGGTACTCCAGTCCGACCCTGATTACATGCAATTACAAAACTATTCAGATCCAGGTGCTGGTTTGAAAAATTGTAAAACTTGCCATTTAAAAAGGGACTTAGTCCCCTCCTCCCAACCTTAAAGCTGCAAAAAAAAGCCAATGCTGACAAATGACCCTGCACCAAAAGAATAACTAACAGCACTGCCCCACAGAAGATTACAAACACATCCCAGACATACCTATGTGCACTTTGTGTCTGTATTCCATGTCCAGGTAAAGCACTTTTATTCTGCAGGAAAACAGCTCCAAAGTGCCTGGCTGAAAGTGAAACTAAAAGCAGCTTTCTTTCCCAACTCGATTTCTAACAGCTGTATCTTCTGATATACTGGATATCATACCTCCCAACTTTTGAAAATTGCAAAGAGGGACAATGTGTGCCCCGCGCATAACGGTAGTTTTTTTCATACTAGGCCACCCCTCTAACTCCACCCAAAGCATAATTTCTGGAGCCCATGCGGCAATTTTATTTCTTGCACTTCATTGTCCATATAAATATTAGCACATAAATCATCAGATTATAGATATTTCAAGGTCCAAATTACACCAAATAATGAAGTTCTGATCTAATTTATAGGTATAGACACTTTAGTAAGGAGCAATTTAGTAAATTTATTAATCCTCCAGGTCAAAAAGAGGGACATTTAAGGATAAAAGAGGGACACAGGGACTTGGGTCAAAAAGAGGGACTGTCCCTCCAAAAGAGGGACACTTGGGATGTATGGGATATAATGCTATTATGTCAGCTTTCAAAGAAGGTCAGAACCATTTTTCTATCTGCTACCAATCCCAAGATATGAGCAGCTAAAGCAGCCCTCCCCTCTTCAGTCTGGTTTGCTTTGGGCACTTGCAGCAGCAGAGCTGGGCAATTGGGAGCTGTTTTCCTGCAGAATAAAAGTGCTTTTTCTGCACATGGAATACAGACACAAAGTGCACACAGGTATGTCTGGGATGTGTGTGCAATCTTCTGTGGTGCACTGCTCTTAGTTATATAGGTGAAAATGAGGTGACAGACTCCCTTTAACCACTTCCCGACTGCCCATTTATTTTGACTATAAACGTCCAGGAAGTGGTTAAGTATCTCTGAATGGACGTTTCTGAACGTCCATTCAGAGATAGCAGCTTCACGCTAATCGTGCAGCTGCACAGCGGGGTATCTGCTGTCAGTGACAGCAGGTTACCCCATAGAGAAGGCAGGGACTGTTCCCAGGGGTCCCTGCCTTGTAGATCGCTGCTATGTGCGCTTCCTGTCCCGGCCCGGCGGTCACGTGATCGCCGGGGTCGGGAGAGTGCAGGAGATGCCGGGTCTTTCATAGACCCTGATCAGCCCTGCACTGAGGCTGTACAGCATAGTATTATGCTGTACAGCCTCTCTGGGGATGTATTTCCCCTGTAACTGGGGCTACTCCAGTTACAGGAGAAATCAATAGTGTGAAAAAAAAAGTTAAATGTCCCCCAGAGGTCTTGTATGACCTTATGGGGGACACAAAGTGTAAAATAAAAAATAAAAAAAATAAAAATAAAATAAAGAGTATCATAAAAAAAAAAGTTTCACATATAAAAAAAAAGAATTTCCCCCCAAATATTTCATTAAAAAAATGTTAGGTAAGGTAAGTAAAACTCCGGTTCATATGCAATTTAACGTTTATTTATTCAGTATACAGGATTGCGGCACAGTACAGTAACGTTTCGGCCGAAGTGGCCTTCCTCAGACTCTAGTACAGAATAGAATACATCATCATCAAAATGAAGTACATGAAGATCAAAATTGTATAAACATCAAAATTAAATCAACATCAAAACAAAATATGTATTCCATATCCCTAGGTAATACATATGGTAGGAATAAGTGCATTTAACACCATGTCACGTGATTTGAATATAGCATCAAGATAATACTCTAGTCTCAACACTGGTTCCTCTTATTGCTTCACAGGAATGAAAAGGAAAAGGACTCAATGAATCCAGAAGGCCATAATGTTTATAGTAAGGTAACAACATGTGTGGTTCCCCCAATACTGTGCATGTAGTTAAGGAGACTAATATAACCATAGATGGGTACCAAGTATACAATAAATCCGCTATATGTGCCAAGGACCAGCCTTACCTGTTGCCGCTGAAGTAATAGAAGGCATGAGAGAAGCACTCTGTAATGAGACGCGGCACCTGCTGCCTGTAGGAAGTACGCGCTATACTCAACACTGGGCGCCCGCTCACTCTTAGAGCGGCGTCCCTCGTTACTTCCGGTGTGGGAAATGGAGCGCAAGCACGTAACCTTGCGTTCCAAATGGGCGGAAGTGGGACAGATGGAACGCAATTGCGTTCCAAAGGTAGGAAGAAGAAGAAATCTATAGCAAAGGAGCATATGAATGGATAATCTAGTAAGAAAAGAAAGGGGAAAGAGGTAAAAAAGGAAAATAGAAGTTATAAAGGATATCAGATAATGATAGCAATCTTCTCCTGGAGCTTAGAGAAGTCTTCAGTACTGATGATTGTTCTTAACTGGTTTTCAATAGCTTGTATCTGTTCCTTTGTCTTAGTTATTGCTTTTTGTAAGTATGCCACCGCGAGTGTTATAAGGTCCATAGAGCATTTATTTAATATTTGTTCAAACTTTGCACAATATTCAGTGTCTTCTTTGAAGAACGTGGGTCTCGTACGGATTCGATCTTAATAATTTGTTGCATTACTCAAGCTGTCACCCTCTAGGGACAAAGAAATCAATTCCGAATTCCCAATTTCACAGAATACACAGGATAGTACAGGACACCAATATTCGAGAACAGAGATTAAAAGAAATGAAAAAACGGTTCCTGGATAGGGGCTATCCAGAAAAATTATTAAATCCTACACCTCGTCCAAAAAAAACTTCAGTACTATCCTCGAAACGTATTGCATTCGTCCATACATTCCACCCTAGCATGCGTAAAATGGAAAACATACTGAAGGGACATTGGTATATACTTAAAAGGGCATACCCTGAGATACTTGAATTTCAGAATCCAATCCTTATGTGTAATAGACGCCTTAAAAGTTTGAGAGATCTATTGGTGAAAGCCGATGTGGGATCAGATCAAAAGATGTCTAGACAACGGTTCCTTAATAACCCAAGACAGGCACTTTTCCATGCTTACACTGTGCGCAGTGCACAAACGTACAAAAAGGATCACAATTCTCACATCCACGATCAGGTAAACTATTGCCAATTCAAGGACGTTTCAATTGCGACTCCACATTCGTAGTATACCCTTTAAAATGCCCCTGTGGCCTCTTTTATGTAGGGGAAACAACTCAATCAATTAGAGATAGGATTTGTCAACATAAATCCACTATTAGAATACAAAACCTCTTACTGCCAGTACCGACATATTTCTATCAAGCTAAACATAGTATCTCACATCTTAAATTTCAGATAATTGAGCATATACCATTGCAAAGACGAGGTGGCAATAGGATAAGGCAGTTAAAAATGAGGGAGGCCTTTTGGATACACAAATTGGACACTCTGGAACCAAGAGGACTCAATCGGGATTATGAAATCCAACATTTAATTTGACACTATGTGTAACATCTAACAGAGGGTCATATGTATCTTATATATTGATGAATCCATGTGGTCATAATTTTACATTCAATATAGAGTTAATATTTATCACATAACAATGCCCATTTTATTGATTTCACTTTGTTTTTTAGGCTCCTTGACATCCGGGGACCTATTCCTGTTGCCGCATTATTTGATTACTTTATATCCTTTATAACTTCTATTTTCCTTTTTTACCTCTTTCCCCTTTCTTTTCTTACTAGATTATTCCATTCATATGCCCCTTTGCTATAGATTCCTTCTTCTTCCTACCTTTGGAACGCAATTGCGTTCCATCTGTCCCACTTCCGCCCATTTGGAACGCAAGGTTACGTGCCTGCGCTCCATTTCCCGCACCGGAAGTAAAGAGGGACGCCGCTCTAAGAGTGAGCTGGCGCCCAGTGTTCAGTATAGCGCGTACTTCCTACAGGCAGCAGGTGCTGCGTCTCATTACAGAGTGCTTCTCTCATGCCTTCTATTACTTCAGCGGCAATAGGTAAGGCTGGTCCTTGGCACATATAGCGGATTTATTGTATACCTGGTACCCATCTATGGTTATATTAGTCTCCTTAAAGGGGTTGTCCCACAAAAAATATTCTACAGTTTTCAAACCAGCACCTGGATCTGAATACTTTTGTAATTGCATGTCATTAAAAATTTTGTATAGCTACTGAGTTATTCAATAAAATGTATCTGTATAGGACCACTTAATTTCTTATTTCTTTGACCTATTCACTGAGCAGGCCGCACATGCTCAGTTTCAAATTTTAACTGTCTCCTGAGCTGTGATAGGGAGAGCTGAGACACGCCTCCTGAGCTGCAGCAGAAAAGACACTCCCCTTGAGCTGTTATCTTGATATAAATCTAGCAGAGCAATGAATGGGGAGATCTCTGGATCCATATGAGGTACAGGGCTGGTTCTAGCTTTGTTAGGAAGAGGTTGTCATGTACTATATGTCTGGTTTTCATTTTTTACATTATTCGTGGGAGAACCCCTTTAACTACATGCACAGTATTGGGGGAACCACACGTGTTGTTACCTTACTATAAACATTATGGCCTTCTGGATTCATTGAGTCCTTTTCCTTTTTATTCCTGTGAAGCAATAAGAGGAACCAGTGTTGAGACTAGAGTATTATCTTGATGCTATATTCGAATCACGTGACATGGTGTTAAATGCACTTATTCCTACCATATGTATTACCTAGGGATATGGAATACATATTTTGTTTTGATGTTGATTTAATTTTGATGTTTATACAATTTTGATCTTCATGTACTTCATTTTGATGATGATGTATTCTATACTAGAGTCTGAGGAAGGCCACTTCGGCCGAAACGTTACTGTACTGTGCCGCAATCCTGTATACTGAATAAATACAAAGTTAAATTGCATATGAACCGGAGTTTTACGGGGTGGGAACCCTACTCCGGAGGCATTCTTCTTAGTGTGCAAACAAGCCTTCAATCAAATTTAAAAAATGATAAAAATAAAAATAAATAAATAAAATAGACATATTTAGTATCACCGCGTCTGCAACGACCGGCTCTATAAAAATATCACATTATCTACCCCAACATTTAAACGCCCTAAAAAAAAAATTAAATAAATATTACGCCAAAACAGATTTTTTTATTACCTCACCTCTCAAAAAACATAATATCAGTCAATCAAAAAGTGTATGTATCCCAAAATGGTAGCAATAAAAACGTCACCTCATCCCTCAAAAATTGAGCCCCCACACAAGATTTTTTTCTAAAAATGCTCTTAATGTGTAAAACGTAAAAAAAATTTATAAAAAATAGACATATTTGGTATAGTTGCGTCCGTAACAACTTGCTCTACAAAAATATCACATGATCTACCCCATCAAGTGAACCGCGGAAAAAAAATTTAATAAAAATGCCAAAACAGCTTTTTTTTGTCGCTTCACCTACGAAAAAACATAATATCAAACAATCAAAAAGTCGTATGTATCCCAATATGGTAGCAATAAAAACGTCACCTCATCCCGCAAAAAATTAGCCCCCACACAAGATCATAGCCAGAAAGATGAAAAAATATGGCTCTTAAAAAATTGCAACACAAAAATTATTTTTTTCTAAAAATGCTCTTATTGTGTAAAACATAAAAAAAAATAGACATATTTGGTATCGTTGCGTCCGTAACAATGGTATCTATAAAATTATCACATGATCTAACCCATCAAGTGAACGGTGTAAAAAAAAAAATATTGAAAAATGCCAGTAAACTGCTTTTTTGTGTGAATTAACCTCCCAAAAATGAGATTAAAAAGTGATCAGAAAGCCGGATGTACCCCAAAATTGTGCCAATAAAAAGCACAGCTTGTCCCGCAAAAAATAAGCCCTCACACAGCTCAGTCAACAAAAAAATTAAAAAAGTTATCGCTCTTCAAAACCATGACAGAAAATTCCATGTTAGAAAATGCAAATGCTGCTCCTCCCCTTCTGAGCCCTGGGGTATCCCCAAATAACAGTTTACGACCACATGTGGGGTGTTTCTGCAAACTGCAGAATCAGGATAATAAATATTGCGTTTTGTTTTGTTGTTAACCCTTAATGTGTTGCAGGAAAAAATTGATTAAAATGGAAAATCTGCAAAAAAAAGTGAAATTTTTAAATTTCACATCTATTTTGCTTTAATTCCTGTGTAGTACTTAAAGGGTTAAGAACATTTCTAAAACCAGTTTTGAATAGTTTGAGGGGTGCAGTTTCTAAAATAGGGTCATTTATGGGTGGTTTCTATTATGTAAGCCTCACAAAGGACTTCAGAACTGAACTGGTCCTTAAAAACGTTGATTTGGCAAATTTTCAAAAATTGCTTCTAAAATTCTAAACCTTCTGACGTCCTAAAAAAATAAAATTACACTACCAAAATGATGCCAACATAAAGTAGACATATGGGGAATGTCAATTAATGAGTATTTTATGGGGTATCACTATCTGTCTTAAAAGCAGAAAGATTCAATTTTAGAAAACGGTGAATTTTAAAACGGTGAATTTTTCAAATTTTTGTTAACTTTTGGATTTTTTAATAAATAAAGGTAAAACATATTGACTCAAATTCACCACTGTCATGAAGTACAACATGTCACGAGAAAACAGTCTCAGAATGGCTTAGATAAGTAAAAGTGTTCCAAAGTTATTACCACATAAAGTGATACATGTCAGATTTGCAAAATTAGGCCTGGTCAGGAAGGGGGTAAATTGCCCGGTCTTGAAATGGTTAAAGCTCTGTCTGAATTAAGGGAAGGACTACCAACCTCCCAAAGCATTCACATGTGAAAAACAGGCTTGCCACACCTTATTGCATTGCAACCAAGTAGATGGAGCCACTGAAGCTTGCACCAGCCTCAAAAGCTGTTGTCTATGACCATTTACTGTGATTTTAGGCAAACCAACTCCACTGAATGCACTAAGGGGTGAAGGTTGAAGAAGACCAACCACTGTGATCTAGATCTAAGTCAGCAATATGAATATTCACATCTGGCACATGACGAGCTACAAACCATATATTAAACTGCAAGCAATGCAGGATTAAATGACAGAATAGGGAGGGCAATAGTAGGAGGAAGAGGAAAGAGATTTAACTGCCTGAACCACTCATTATCACACCAAATTTTCCCCACAAAGCTTGACTGCAAACACAATTGGAAACAGCTCCAACAGTGTCAGATTCCCGCAGAGATCTTTCTCCCACAAATATGCAGGCCAGGCACCCACACACCACACCAAACCAAAAACTGCCACAAAACTACTTGAATCAGCCACATTGGTGTAAGCCACCAAATCAGCACTAGAAAGTTAATTGAATTAAACAGTAATGGTCATTGTATGACTGCAAGAATTCTCTCCAAACCTTCAAAGTTGCCAGCAACACAGCCATGAAATAAAAAAAAATTAAGGTATGGGATGCCGAACAGTTCTGCAAAGTCGTGGAACAAATCCAACCAAAAGCGACACTGTTGAGACCTGAAAATCATCCAAGTAATGCAGCATTGCCAGACACCCATAGGCAAACATTTGTCATAATAAAACAAACCGTCAAGCGGACAAACAAGCAAATGGAAACAGTGCGTGTGCACTGGCACCAAACAAGCTTATCTGACTTAGCCAACAATGCACCCTAGCCTGCCCGGGACACCCTTACTGAAGAATACTTATCAATACCATCATTCACAGAACCCCCTTTCGGATATGACAAATGGTGAATCTTCCTAACCGTACCAGGCTCCTTCTTAGGGACCAAGTGCAATAAGAATAGCTACAAAATTTGGAATAGCAATTACGTGAAAGGACCTCCATTCTCCCTAAAGCCACCTCTTCTCCAGTTTTTCCCTAGCCATGCTTCAAATTCTGTGCAATTTCATATTTTGTAAAAAACTGAATCTGATTGAGGGACAAGGAGAATAAAGAACACAAATCAAAAAGCTATCCTAAACTGGCGGAATTCCTGTTGCTTGGGATACATTGCAAACTATAGCTCCATCTTTTCCATGGCATTCTCTCTGCCAGTAGCATCTGGGGCCAGGCCCTGGGACATGATTTCCTATTGCATTACAAAGTGGAATGGGTAGCATAAGAGAATGACCAATCATGCACATATCTACAGCATGCAGGGAGAAGGCAGTGACCCTCATTGTAGAGCCAACAAGCCCTCAGTTTATGCCCTGTCATTTTCATGGTGGGCTGCACAACACTAGCAGCGGAGCTCAACTTAAAGGAAGACACAGGCCTGTGATATATTATTAGCCATATCTAATCCATAGTCTGCAAATCTAACCAATAACTGGACACAAGATCACACACCTACAAAATTACTTGTCGAATTGCCATCAAACAGCACCAGTGTGAGTCTGAGACACTTTAAAAATTGTATCAAAATAGACAGATCAGCACTGTGAAAGCTTGTATCCAACATCTTGAATGTCTTTTCCGTCCATAGGTGCAGTACCAGAGTGGCAGCCTGATTTAAACAAGCGTCTATTCACAGGCCACAATCAGAATCCTAAGCATGGGTCACTATAGAAGAGCGGTGCCAGGGCAATGAGCAGTCAGTGGTGTACCTGCAATCAGGGGCGTAACTACCATAGCGGCAGACCATGTGACTGCTATGGGGCCCAGGGCAAGAGGGGGCCCAGTCTTAGTTGGGATTATCTCCTCTTCTACTAAAACTTGGTCAGGACTCTACCCTCTAAAGGAACAACTTTTAGCAAATGAGGCATGGAAAATGTCCCAAAAGTCATTGAAAAGTGTTAAGGCAGAAACCCTTCTGTCCTGTGTGCGGGGCCTGGTTTGATCCTTACTATGGGGTCCTTATTTCTTTATGTACGCCACAGCCTGCCATAGAGGTAGACCAAGCAATTTCTATGGGGCCCTGGGTGTAGGGGGCCACACAGAACTTACTCTTGTCTTACTTGTGTGAAAACACTGCATTTTCACACAGCCGCCACTTGAAGGACTCAATGCAAAGAGATTTTTACAGCTTCCATAGTAATTGTATTAAAGGGAACCTGTCATCAACTTTATGCTGACCTAACTGAGGGCAGCATAAATTAGTGACAGAAATGCTGATTTCAACGGTGTGTCTCTCTTGAGCTAAAAGTAAGTGGTGGCTGAGAACCAACATCACAAACATTGCAGCCCAGGCCTTGAAAAGAATCAAATCTACTTGAGAAGAGTCATGGTTATTCCTAATATCCTGCTCTCCCACCCATCTGCTGATGACTGGCAGTTCTCTACTAGAGAGAAAAGGAGAAAACTAGGTAGAAGCCTGTCAGTCATCAGCAGGTGGGCAGGGAAAGCAGGAATTCATGAATAACCATGACTCTTCTAATGAAGATTTGACTCTTTTCCAGGCCTAGTCTGCAATGTTTGTTATGTTGGTTCTCGGCAACCACTAAGTTTTAACTTATAAATGACAGACCGCTGAAATCAACTCACCTGTCTCAACTTTATTCTGCTGTTAGTATGGGCAGCCTAAAGGTGATGACAGGTTCCCTTTAATTCCTTTTCACTGTGATCCCTCTAGTGGCTGCTGCAGGCAGCCAGCTAGCTTTGTAATTGAAGAGAAGCAAGAGTTTTATCTATGTATTTTTGCTAGTTTTCTGGTATAAATACATTGAAAAATATAGTGTTTAGAATGAGTGCCATATATTTGAAGCACCTTTTTCACTTTTTCTGACACAAAAGTTGGATAGAGTGGTTGAGGCCAAAAGCAATATTCTTTAATACAATGTAGCTTGATTAACAAAAAATGTAAATTCAACTGAAATCTGGGACATTGTGCATGTTCTGTATTGCCTGGGAGTGAATGATGCATGTACACTAGGAAACTAGGTGCAGGGGGCCCATACTAAGTTTTGCTATGGGACCCTATGAGATCTCTGCACGCCGCTGCAAGTAGCCATGAAATATTCTTTGGGTCTATCCATAAGCCTGTCTCCACCTCCAGAACTGCTATATTCCATTCAATGTTTACATGGTACTGTGGTGAGGCCTCGCTGTGCTGATTGATAAGAAACCTGAAGTTTGGACCCTATGGATCAATCATTGGTGCCAATTCTAATGAGAGGCCATCATTATTAGGCTACGTTCACACGAAAGGGAAAAACTAAAGTTTTACAGCCATTTTTGCAACAATCGTTACACTACTTGTAACACTACCTCAGAACCAATAGATGTCTATGGGGCTATTAGCAAGGCTGTTTGTGAATAGCGACCGTCAAAAAATAGAACATAGAATATTTTTGGCTGTTTTCACGGTCAGATGGACCCCATTGAAATCAATTGACTTGTTTTTAGCAGCTGTTTAGACAGGAGTGCACCTGTCTACCGGCCATTAAAACCGAGTAAAAGTGACTTTCAGGGGTTAAAAAAAAAACAAAAAAAAAACTACTTCATCCACTTGAATATGAGGGAACGAGTGGTTCTGCACTGTGGAGAGCAGGACCTGATGCTCCCAACGTTCTGACGTCAATTATTCGAGTGGATCAGACCCAGCAGAATGGA
Source organism: Rhinella marina (assembly GCA_900303285.1). NCBI lineage: Eukaryota > Metazoa > Chordata > Amphibia > Anura > Bufonidae > Rhinella > Rhinella marina. The sequence goes on from ONZH01011604.1 coordinate 16,097, forward strand.
GGGCACTATTGGGGGGCAATTTTTAAAGGGCACTACTGGCTGTAATATTTAAACTGGAAGGCATTATTGAGGGCCATATTTATACCGGAGGGCACTGTTTGGAAGCATTTTATATACATGGGCACTGGGAGTTGGGATGTTAAAAAAAAAACACCATTCATTCATTCGTTTTCATAATTGTTTTTAACAGTCATGAAACACGGATACACAATGGCCATTAAAAACGGATAAACGGACAGAGAATGAATGCACACATGGATGCAGAATGGCCATGAAAAACTGACAGTGTCTGTTTTTAATGGCCATTTTTTTCACTGTTGTGTGAATGTAACTTTATAGTCCCAGAGAACCTATTTAAATAACTACTGTTCTTGGGGAAACGCTAACAGATATTTTGCATTACAAGCTACAGTTCTGTAATTTGCCACCAGATGGCGTGCTGCACAGATGAAACTAGTTCTCATCCAGAAGGAAAAGAACTACAGAACACTGCACTAAAGATTCCTTAGTAGTTGGCATTATAAGTATATATTTTATGGGAATCTATTATAGTCAACCATGTATTATACAAATGCGTGCAAATAGATTCTAAAACGAGGGAATTTCTTTCGAATTTCCCAAAAATTTGTCTTCCAAACGAAGTAGTATCACAGTACAGTAGTGAGCACAGCAGGACAGGGAAAATGAATCCAGACAGGGCCCTAGCCAACAGGCTCACCTATAATTCCGTGCGGTCAGCCTTAGCCAATCAGGAGGAGCAATACAGATGTGTCAAAGCATTAACCCCTTGCCGACCCTGGACGAGAAAGCTCGTCCTAACTGGCCGGTACTTAACGCCTTAGGACAAGCATTCTCGTCCTAGGGTTAACCGGCAAGTACAGCACGTGCTGCCACGATCCGAAGCAGGGGCCCGACTGATACTGACCGCGGCATACAGGGGGTTTGCGGCAGCTTCAACAACCCCATCGGGTACCCGTGCGGCGGTGGGAGGGGGGCCCTAATGCTATGCAATGACTGCCAGCTACAGAAGCCCAGGAGATCCAGCCACAGCGCTGGGTCTCCTAGGCAACTGTCAGCGTCTTACAGTGTAAGACGCTGACAGTTCAATACAGCACAATACAGATGTATTGTGCTGTATTCAAACATGGATCAAACCCTGAAATGTTAAAGTCCCATAGTGGGACATAAGTCAAAAGTTTAAAAAAAAAGTGAAAAAAAGTTTTTTAACAATAAAAAAAATTAAAGTTTCAATTTAAAAAAAAGCCCCTTCCCGATAAAAAGAGACATATAAAATAGAAAAAAAAAAAGAATATACATATTAGGTATCGCCGCGTTCGTAACAACCTGCTCTATAAAAATATCACATGATCCACCCAGCCCGGTCAACACCGTAAAAAAAAAAAAAAAAAAAAAAAAAACAGTGCTAAAAAAAGGCATTTTTTGTCACCTTTCATCACAAAAAATGTAATACCAAGTGATCAAAAAGTCATATGTACCCAAAAATAATACCAATCAAACCGTCATCTCATCCCGCAAAAAATGAGCCCCTACTTGAGACAATCGCCCAAAAAATAAAAAAAACTTCAGCTCTCAGACTATGGAGATACTAAAACATGCAGCGTCAGGTCATAGTGCGCGCCGTCAGGGAAGAGAGCGGAGCGCGGGACCGGAGGGCAGCGGCAGCGCAGGACAGGTAAGTAAGGTTTTTATAAGTGACTGGGTGGGCTGATCTGAGGTCTGATGGGGGCACAAGACGCTTATCTGAGGTCTGATGGGGGCACAAGACGCTGCTCTGAGGTCTGATGGGGGCACAAGATGCTTATCTGAGGTCTGATGGGGGCACATTCTGCTGATCTGAGGTCTGATGGGGGGCACATTCTGCTGATCTGAGGTCTGATAGGGGCACATACTGTTGATCTGAGGTCTGATGGGGGCACATTCTACTCATCTGAGGTCTGATGGGGGCACATACTGTTGATCTGAGGTCTGATGGGGGCACATTCTGCTGATCTGAGGTCTGATGGAGGCACATACTGTTGATCTGAGGTCTGATGGGGGCACATTCTGCTGATCTGAGGTCTGATGGGGGCACAGTAGGCTGATCTGAGGTCTGATGAGGGCACAGTGGGTTGATCTGAGGTCTGGTGGGCGCACAGTGAGATGGTATGGGGGCACAGTGGGCTGATATAGGGCCATAGTGGGCTGATCTGAGGTCTGTTGGGGGTCTGACATGGAGGGCTGATGGAGTTCTGACATGAAGGGCTGATATGGGGGTCTGATGTGATGTCCTGAAATTTATGGGCAGTCTGATAAGAGGATCTGATGAAAAATATTTTTTTCTTATTTTCCTACTCTAAAACCTAGGTGCGTCTTATGGGCCGGTGCATCTTATAGGGCGAAAAATACAGTATTTTAAAAGTAGAGAAATTGAAATTTGCAAATTTTTCTAAATTTTTGGTAAATTAGGTATTTTTTTTATAGCATTAACAGCATTCCCCACTGAACTGCAACTTTTGACCTCTGGATAGGTCATTAGTATCTGATCGGTGGGGGTCTGACAGGTAAGACCCTGCCAATCATCTGTTTAGGTCATCAATTAAAAAATCTCGGTTAACCCCTTTAACGTTCTGCATTGTTTTACTATTGCTATAGTCATGTTGTACTGAGCTACACACTCACCAGGTTCCTCTGAGATATGTTCTAGAAGGAGATCTGTGATACAAGTTAGGCTGGCTCCTCTTTTTGCTTCTAATTAGAGCTTAAAGAGGTTCTGTAGTTCTTTAAAACTAATGATCTATCCTCTGGATAGATCATCAGCATCTGATCGGCGGCGGTCCGAAACCCGGGACACCCGCCGATCAGCTGTTTGAGAAGGCAGCCGCGCTGCAGGAGCGCCGCGGCCTTCTCTGTGTTTACCGCAGGCCCAGTGACGTCACGACTAGTTTCACTGGCCTGGGCGGGGCTAAGCTCTGTTCACTTGCAGTGATGGCGTCTAGGGATCTTCTTTCCTCTATGCGGGAAGCAGCGGCTCAGCATGGGGTGGAATGGCTACAGGAGCAGCTTCGCCTGGCATTAGGTGAGGAAGAGGTAACTCGGCAGGTTCTTACTCGTGCACCCCCCTTCCCGCTGCCGTCGACCACCAGAGCGCCTCAGCCCCGATGTTCCACGTCTGTCCCGTTGTGTCAGAAGACCTAGCATGCGTCCTCCGGTCCCCTGCATGATTCCACCAGAGCCAGGACCGGGAGGATTCCTCACACAGGACGGGGGCTGGCTCCACGTGGTGTCCCTGGTTCTCCTGAGTCTTCTAATGCCTGTTCCTTTGCAGCGCCGGCACCCTCCCTCCCTCTATCCACATCCCCACCTGGACCAGGGTCAGCTGTGCCCTCTTCTCACCCTGTTCGGGGGGCAGCCCGCAATGCCTCCACTACTAGAGCCCATAGGAGGGCAGCAGATACGGCAGACACAGCACGAGGAGTTCTGTCCCCTCCTCCTTCAGCTTCCACTGTACGGGAGGTAGCAATACCAGCACACACCACTAGAGGGCAGGAGGAACCACAACTTGCTGCCAGTATCACTGTCTCTGCGTCTCCATGTGCAAAATGTAATGCAGGGGTCTGTGGGAGACCGCCTTGCGGAGCGCCGCTCGGTTGCCATGGAGATGACGTCCCCTGAAGATGATGCCACCAGTCTGGGAGATGGAGAGCTGCGACCTTCACGTCCGCCATCCGGGTTCAGGAACCTGTCCCGAGTCAGCCAGGTGAGTCCACTGCGGTGTCTCTTCCCCTTTCTCTGTCCTCATCTATTGTGTCTTTGTTGAATGTGTTAGGGTCCTCACTTGCGCCACACTTATCAGGGAGTTGGCGTGAGACTGGGGAGTCTTTTGCGCAATTTTTAGCCGGGATTTCAAATTTTAGGCCCCCTGTTCTCCAGCCCCAGATTTCGCCAGTGTCGGCATGGGTGGGTACTTCATCAGGTTAGGTGCTATCAGAACCGCTTAGAACAGGGGCTGCCGCTGAAGTTAATATTCCAGCGGTCCCTCCGGGTGTCGGTAGGGAGGTTCAGTCTATTTCAGAGCCGGTAGTGACCTCAAAAGGAATCAGTGACCCCTCGGTACGTATAGCAAACGCAGCCCATGGCGAAGTTTATGTTTGTTTTGACGGTCTGCTCAGGAGGTGCGGGAAAAAATCTGGAAAGACGAGTATGTTGAAATATTTTCCCTGCTTCCCCTCGAAAAAATTTAATTTGGACAGAGGAAAGCCAGATGAGAGTAAGAAAGAGGAGGAAGAAAGGCGCCGGTATCGTTTAATACCACGCACTTTTTCCAATTGGCTTCAGGCGTTTGCCATACTGGCCAGTGTTATTGGTGAGCGTGCTCCACAGAATTGCTCAGCCCTTTTTTGCTACACGGACTCGATAGGTTTGGCTCATCGGGCCTATGTTGGCATGGCTTGGCTCCGGTACGATGAGCAATTCAGGCAGCGCAAGGCAGTTTGCCCCTCTTTGCGGTGGGACCACAAGGATATTTCCTTGTGGATGCGTTTAATGGTGGCTGCGAACGCTCCTGCACAGCCTTTTCGTTCAGGTGCCGGGGGTTCACTCTCAGGGGCTGGGTCCCCGGCTAACCAGCGACCAGGTTGCCGGCAGTTCAACGAGGGCCATTTCCGCTTCGAGGCCTCATGTTGTTTTAAGCACGAGTGTGCAACTTGCGGCGGAACACACGCTCAAGCTAAGTGTTTCTGGTGTAACGCAAATCTCCATCCCAGCGATTCTGCGGGTAAAAGGGATGACGCCAGTGAAACTTGAGGCGATGCTCCAGCTTCTAAGTGATTATCCCGACAGGGTCTCGGCTAGGTTTTTGGAGGAAGGTTTTCGTTTCGGTTTTAAAATCCCTTTTTTTGCCAAATGCACCGGTTTTTCGTCCTCGGAACCTGAAGTCAGCCCGACAGCACCCTGACGTGGTGGCGGATAAGTTAGCAAAGGAGGTGACCTTGGGACGAATGGCAGGTCCATTTCGTGACCCGCCTTGGCCCCACTTGCGGAACCAAATAAATTTCGACTGATCCATCATCTGTCCTACCCTGCGGGGTTTTCCGTCAATGACGGGATTGGACAGGAGTTGTGTTCAGTAGTGTATGTCTCTTTTGACAAGGCAGTAGATTGGGTACGTCGATGCGGGGCGGGAGCCCTCATGGCTAAGACAGATATCGAGGCGGCCTTTCGTTTGTTACCAGTGCATCCTGATAGTTTTCACCTTTTGGGATGCATGTGGGACGGCCGTTTTTATGTCGATCGATGCTTGCCCATGGGTTGCTCCATTTTCTGTTTGTATTTTGAGGCGTTCAGCACTTTTCTCGAATGGGTAGTGCGAAGAGAGTCGGGTTTGCAGTCAGTGCTGCATTACTTGGATGAATTCCTTTGTATAGGCCCTGCTGCATCTCGGCAATGTTCTCTATTGCTTAATACAGTCGAACAGGTGGCGCACCGTTTTGGGGTTCCTCTGGCTCCCGACAAGACCGTTGGTCCAGTGATGGTTCTTTCCTTTTTGGGTATTGAGTTAGATTCAGTTGCCATGGAATGCCGGTTACCACTAGACAAGTTAACAGAGTTGTGTAACCTCGTCCATGACATATTACGGCTGCGGAAGGTTCGCTTGCGACAACTTCAATCCTTGGGCAAGTTAAACTTCGCATGTCGAATTATACCTATGGGGCGGGTTTTTTGTCGACGGTTAGCACTCGCTATGGCAGGGATCCAGAGCCCCTTACATTTCATACACTTAAATGCTGATCACAAGGCAGATCTTCGGGTTTGGGCAAAGTTCTTCGATTCGTTTAACGGTTGGTCAGTGTGGTGGGCGGACTGGGCAGACAGTGTCAATTTAGAACTATGCACGGATGCTTCGGGGGCGTTTGGCTTTGGTGCCTATTTTCAGGGTCAGTGGATGGCTGGTGTTTGGCCATCGCAATGGCATGCTGTGGGCCTTACTCATAATTTGACTCTTTTGGAACGGTTTCCAATAGTAGTGGCCTTGGAAGTTTGGGGATCGCAGTTTTGGAACAAGCGTGCTCATTTTTGCTGTGATAACCTGTCGGTGATACAGGCCATTAATAGTATTTCAGCATCTTCGACCCCAGTAGTCAATTTTTTGCGCCACCTGGTTCTGCTGGTGTTAGAGCTTAATGCATGGATGTGTGCTCGTCATGTTCCTGGAATTTCAAACTCCATTGCTGATTCCTTGTCTTAATTACATTGCTGATTCCTTGTCTCGATTACAATGTTATCGTTTTCGCATGCTGGCACCGGAGGCAGTGAAGCAGGGAACTACCTGCCCGGAACATCTTTGGAGTCTGGCATTCGGGTCACCTTTGCCTTGATGGGTCGTGCACTAAGTGATTCGACGAGGCGCTCTTATCAGACGGTTTGGAGAGAATGATTGCTTTTCTGTGGTCGGTTGGGTCATAATGGGGTTAGTGGGGATTTAATCCCGTTGTTGTTTTTCATTGGTTCTGCTTACGAGGCGGGTTATTCAGGTGCCAGTATCTCAAAAAGGGTAGCGGGTTTAGCCTACTGGTTTAAATTTTTGAATATTCCTGATATCACAAAGGAATTTGTAGTGATTCAAGCTTTAAAGGGCTACCGCAAGTCGGTGGCTTCTATGGATGGTCGTCGTCCGGTTTCTTTTGAGTTGTTAGTGGCCCTAATCTCGGATATATAAAATGTGTGTGTATCTATATACGAGCTATATAATATGTTTGTGTATCTGTATACGAGCGCCTATGGTTTTCAGCGGCGTTTGTTCTTGCATTTATTGATGCCTTTCGCATCAGCGAGCTGGTTAGTCGCACTTGTGTGTTTCATTATGACCTACAGCGAACGGATGTTTCCTGTCACACAGATCGAGTTTTGTGTTGGTTGCGAAGATCGAAGACCGATCAGCAGGGAAAGGGGCGTATGATTGAACTCTTTGTAATTGCTGGCTCGGACGTCTGTCCTATGCGATGTGTTCGGGAGTTTTTGGCAGTTCGGCCGGACCTCCGTGGGGATCCTTTGTTATTGCATGCCGACGGTAGGGCCCTTTCCCGTTTTCAATTTGTGGCAGTCTTTAAAAAGGTTATTACTAGGCAAGGCCTGAATGTTAGAGAGTATGCTTCCCATTCATTCAGGATTGGGGCTGCCATAGAAGCAGCTAGATGGGGTTTGTCCGACGGGATTGTTCGCAGGATTGGTAGGTGGGAGTCTGGCAGATTCCGGTCCTATGTGCGTCTGTCTAGTTTGTAAAGTTTTTTGTTGTATATTCAGTTCCTGGATTTAATTTCCCCCCCTTTTCTTTTTAGCCTCTGGAATTTGTCTTGTTTGGATCTTGGGCCACTCCTATGTCTACTGGGGGGCCTTGCGTGCTGATGTACGCCCGGATGGCAGGCAGCTCGGTTTTTCTAGGAGTGAGGTGAGTCTGCGTTGGATCGGAGTGTGTGGCTTGTTATGGAGTGGAGTGCTTCCAGAGTTGCATTTTTACTCCCGGTTAGATAGGGCGCCTGATGTCTTAGTTTTGCATGCTGGGGAAATTACCTTGGCGTTCGGTCTTCCAGGCAGCTGATACGGGCTATTAAATTTGATATCCTGAGATTGTTGTCCTTATTCCCTGGTATTTTGTTGGTATGGTCGGAAATGGTGGCCCGTTTGCAGTGGAGGTATCCTCGTTCAGTGGAAAAACTGAATAGAGCTCGGGGTAGGGTTAATAAGGAAGTGTCACGTTTTGTTTCCCGCAATGGAGGGGTGGTGGTTCGCCACAGAGACCTCAAAGTGCCTGACCGAGCTATGAAGAGATCTGATGGTGTACATCTGAATGAGGTGGGCATGGACATTTGGAACCTTGGGTTACAAGAAGGTATTGAGAAGGCTGTCAGGGTGTGGCGGGATTCGCAGGCACAAGGAGTCGTGTCTGCTCTTCTTGGCGAGGAGGAGGTCAGGTCATGCATTGAACGGATTGAGGTGGTAGTTGGGGAACCAATGGAGAGATGGCGCCCCCCAACAACGAGTGGTGTAAGGGATCAGTTTCGGATACCAGAAGTTATCATCCCCGAGTCGGTGTGTTGCGACTGGGGATGTCAGGGCAACCATGACCTCCTCTCCTGACAACCTGTGTTTTAATATGTTCATGAGGTTTATACTATGTTCTTTAATAAAGAGGCTGCTGTGGCCAACCTTTTCCATTGTCACACGTGTCAAGACTGGTTATATTACAGCTAGATAGATGCTCCCACTCTGCAATACCCTAGTCATGTGCATGAGCCCTTATAGAGTGAAGTACAGATGATGTAATGATAGAGTAAGACCTGTTTTGCCAGTCTCTGCTGTTCAGTTCAATTTCCAAGGGCTACAGTGTATTGTATACAGCTGTGAAGGAGGTGCAGTGTACCGTCCTTGAGGTTAACGGATTAGCTATAGACCTCAGAGTATTTGGCCAGGTGTAAAGGCTTCAGGCCCCTGTTTATAGTCTACTGCTTGTGAGTCAGTCTGCACCTCATGAGGATAAAGCTTTGGATTTGGAGTTACATATCAGAGGAAATTGGAGTAAGGTTTCAGCCACTACTGGAATTGTTTAGATCAAGTTTTTGTACCTCCATTACTTGTGTTAATAAACTGCACCATTCAGCTCAGTACATGTGTATATCTTATATATAAAGCTGTGTACATCGCATTTACTTACTGTTCCTGAGAGATTCACAAAAAATGCATTAGCCAATAGAAGCTTATAGGTCTTTCTCTTCATATCCCAACAGCCATACACACGGTCACATTACCCTCATCAGCCAATAGAAACTCGCAGGCCTTTAGTCTCCACATACACACAGTTTTACACCAGGTTTCTATAAAAACCCATCCATTTTTCTTCACTGCTGTAGTTCAGCTTTCAAGTTGCAGGGCGCTGTGGATGACACTGTTATACGAGCGGAGTGCTGTGGAGGTCACAGGTAAGGGGGCAAGTAGGGTGACCATTCAAGCCACCCTCAAAAAACAAACTTAAGACCCTCGCCCCCAGGTCCCACTAAGCCACGCCCCCTACCCAGTCAGGCCATGCCACTCCCACTACGCAGCCGACGGGGATTGAAAAAATGAAGGTAAAAATAAATCAGCTGCAGGGGTGGGAGAGAGGGTGACTGAGAGCTGTTGTCTGAGAGTGAACTGTTCAAAAGGATATCCCTGTGTCCGTCCAGGCCCTGCGGGAGGGGAGAGCGCTGTGGAGGTCACTGTTAAGGGAATAGGAGAATACGGAGAAGGCCACTATTAAAGGGGCAGTCGCTAGGGAGGTCTCTGTCAAGTAGACCAGGAATGGTGGAGGTCAGTTAAGGTGACTATAATTTATATTCAGTGTTAAGGGGTGGGTGCTGTAGAGGTCACTGTTAAGGGGGCAGGCCCCTGTGGAGGTCACTGTGAAGGGGGTGAGGTGCTGTGAAACTCACTGTTAAAGGGGAAGGCTGCTGTGAAGGTCAAAGTTAAAGGGGTGGGCTGTTGTGGAAGTCCCTTTTTAAGGAGACGGGGCACTGTGGGGGGTCATTGTTAAGGAGTTGTAGTGCTGTAGAGGTCACTCTCGATATCTTTTAACGACACACACACACACACACACAAACATTAAATGAAATAGATGAAATATACCCGGGCGAAGCCGGGTCCTTCTGCTAGTATATTATATATACACAGTATATATATATATATATATATATATATATATATATATATATACACACATACACATACATATACACATACATACATACATACATACATACATATACACAGTGGAGGAAATAAGTATTTGATCCCCCACTGACTTTAAAAGTTTTAATACTAAAAAATAAATGAAACGTCTCATAATTTTATGCCAGCTTTATTTTAACAGTGCCACATAGAATATCAAAAGAAAAACAGAGAAAATTACATGAAATGAGAAATAAAAAATAATTTGCATTTCTTTGAGGGAAATAAGTATTTGATCCCCTGGTAAAACCATGACTAATGTTGGCTCCCACAGACCACTGACACCCCCTAATCACAGTGAAGTTGTTACCTGGATGAGAGACACCTGTCCCAAATTGTCACGTGTATAAAAGGCCACCTGCCAACAGTCTCAGTGACACTCCAACATCTCCACCATGGGCAAGACTAAAGAGCTGTCTAAAGATGTCAGGGACAAAATTGTTGACCTACACAAGGCTGGAATGGGCTACAAAGCCATAAGTAAGAAGCTGGATGAGAAGGTGACAACTGTTGGTGCAATTATTCGGAAGTGGAAGAAGTACAACATTACTGTCAATCGACCCAGGCCTGGAGCTCCATGCAAGATATCACCTCGTGGAGTCTCATTGATCATGAGAAAGGCTAAAAATCAGTCAAGAACTACACGGGAGGAGCTGAGTGATGATCTCAAGGCAGCTGGAACCACAGTCTCCAAAAAAACCATTGGTAATACACTGAGACGTAATGGTTTAAAATCCTGCAGGGCACGCAAGGTTCCTCTGCTCAAGAAGGCTCACGTCCAGGCCCGCCTCAAGTTTGCCAATGAACATATTAATGACTCCGAGAGAGACTGGGAGAAGGTGCTGTGGTCAGATGACCAAAATTGAGCTCTTTGGCCTCAACTCAACGTGTTTGGAGGAAGAAAAATACAGAATATGACCCTAAGAATACCATCCCCACCGTCAAGCATGGTGGTGGAAGTATTATGTCTTGGGGGTGTTTTTCTTCTAAGGGCACAGGCCAACTTCACCGCATTGACGGGAAGATGAACGGGGCCATGTATCGCAAAATCCTGGGTGACAACCTCCTTGCCTTCGCCAGGGCACTGAAAATGGGTCGTGGATGGGTCTTTCAGCACGACAACGACCCAAAACATACAGCCAAGGAAACAAAGGAGTGGCTCCATAAGAAGCATATCAAGGTCATGGAATGGCCTAGCCAGTCTCCTGACCTCAATCCCATCGAAAATCTATGGAGAGAGCTGAAGCATGCGCTGTAATGAGAAAAGCGCCGGCGATGTAAACAGCCGGAGCCGGGATCGCGCAGGAACTCATCACGCACCGCACATTCGCGAGACTTACGCGATCCCCGGCCAACGGCAGAAGTGTCAGTCACTTAAAAGAGGGGAGTGGCTAGCTTGACTTGGAGAAACTAGGCCGCTTCCCCCTTGACTTCAGGATGACACAGGAGAGCGCACGCTGCAGGAATAAAAGATTGATTTTCCACTGTTACAAGAATTGCTTTTCCCTATAAAGATATGCATCTGCCTCACACTGGACCCTACAGTAAGGTACTGCTAACAGTTTATTTTCGGTCTAGGAGGTGACAGGTTCCCTTTAATAACAGAACCCTTCCTCAACTGATCCGTTTTTGATTTTCTAATAGAAACCATAACGCAAGAAGAAAACAATTGAATATCAGATAACAACAAAGGAGAACACGAACGAACATTAGGAGCAACCAGCTCACTAACCCTTAAAGCACCGAAAATGCTAGAACAAATGCAGACTTAAACTAAATAAACTCATACGGAGAAGAAGAACAATGATGCAACGCAGCCACTAACTTGGATAACAAATCAACTGTAATGGGCCTGGGAACATCAGGAACAACACTAGCCTTCTTAAAACCTTTCAAAAATGATTTAACAACAAAAGAAATATTAACAGGCGCAAAACCAGCTAACTTGAAAAAGAAAGACACCCCTGCCAAAGTCTTTTGAACCGCTGCACACCCTAAACCAGCTCTGACTAAACTACAAATAAATTCAAAAATCAATCCCAAATTACCCTCAAAGACATCAGCATTATTAGATTTGCAAAATAAAGACCATTTGTTCCAAGCTAAAGCATACCCATTCCATGTATTAGGTGCCAACGAATTCCGGATCTGCTCACCCATCAATGCCAAATCAGACTCCACAGGTAAGGCGGACACAGAATTCCTTCATTCTCTGCATTTGGTACCAACTTGAAGAACTTCTCCCACTGTGCGTGAGAAAGAGCATCAGCAATTAAATTAGCTCTATTAGGGATATATGTAGCTTTTAGCCATATATTCTTCAGTAAACAGCAACGAACCACAAAACGAAGCAACTTTACTACCTCTACATTATTGGACGATAAGCAATTAGTGGCAAATAAAACCCCTTTATTATCTGTATGAACCAATACTCTCTTATCAGCAATACAACTAATGGGAACAACTCAAGTAAAACTAAACTTTTTGTAAAACTCGCTATGCTCCAAGACTCATGCCACGGCTCAGGAGACCATTTACCTTAAAAGAATGCTCCAAAACCCCACGAACCCGACGCGTCAATCATAAGCCCTAAAGCTTCAGAATCCACAAATTCCTTCTGCCAAATGCTGGACCCAATAAAATGAATCAGAAATTCCTCCCATACTCTTAAGTCATCCTTTAACAATTTGGATAATCTAATATGCGGGATTTAACTCCCTTAGTCGCCATATAAAGTCTTCTAGAAAATATTCTGCCAATAGGAATTACCTTAGAAGCGAAAACAAACAATTCCCGCAATGTCGCTTTCTTGACTGACAGCATTTTTCTGATAAGATCTAACAACTTTTGAACCTTCTCAACTGGAAGTCAAAATTCCATTGATACCTTATCAATAGTAATACCTAAAAACACATTTGAAACAACGGGTGGGAGCCAGTCAGCCACCGAGTGACACGGGATTCTGAAGTGGAATCGGGTTCACTGCTTTTCAAGGTAACCTGTGCAGTTTGGCGTGGTTACTTTACTTTGGCTTTTGGTTATTGGTTGGAATAGATACGCATGACAATTGTTTTGCAGTATAGTGCGAGGTCTGTTTAACTATTTAGTGGCTAATTTCTGTATTCCAAACAAGTCTACTAAAGAAAGACCTTCAAATAAGCTCAGACAATATGACGGTTGTAGCTTATCTAAATCATCAGGGTGGGACCAGAAGCATAGCCTTTAATCAGGTGTTGGGGAAAATTCTTTCCTGGGCAGAACAAAATGTAAGATTCCTTTCGGCGATACATTTAAAAGGAAAGCTAAATATAGAAGCAGATTATTTAAGTCGTTTTCAATTAAACCCAGGAGAGTGGACATTAAAAATGGAAATTTTCTTACAAATCGTGCACAAATGGGAAGAACCTGTAATAGATTTGTTTGCCTCAAACAAAAACAAAAAATGAATTCTTTTCCAGAAATTCTTCTCCCTAAACCCGAGAGACGGAAATGCGGGAATAGACGCATTAGCCCAAAAATGGGATTTTCCTCTAGGCTATGCATTTCCTCCCTTACCAATGATTCCCAAAGTACTAAAAAAGATCAGACGGTAAAGAGTCCATGTGATCTTGATAGCCCGATTATGGCCAAAGAAAGCCTGGTTTCCCCTGCTGAAACTCTTATCAACCCAGAGTCCGCAAGTTCTTCCTTGGTGTCCAGATCTTCTGTCCCAGGGCCCAATAGTTCATCCTCAGGTAGAGAAACTTCATTTAACTGCATGGAATCTTAAAGGTTAACTTTAATTTCCAAGGGCCTTCTCATGCAGTTATTAACACTATGGCAGCAAGTAGAAAACAATTTACTTCAAAAATTCATTCTAAAATATGGAAAAGATTCTGTATCTGGGGCAAGGAATCGAAAATTCCTACAGACGCTTTTTCTATCCAAACAGTACTCAGTTTTCTTCAGTCCGGTTTCGAGAAAGGTCTACGTTCAAACACTTTACGTGTCCATATTTCTGCTTTGAGTGCAGTTTTTGACATTAAAATTACAGACCATCCTTGGGTTATTAGGTTCCTTAGGGGAGCAGATAGATTGAAACCTACCCTTAGATCGGTAGTTTCTCCATGGGACCTGAATATAGTTTTGTCTGGTCTAATGGAGGCCTCATTCAAACCCTTAGCAGAATCATCCTTACGTTCTTTATCACATAAGACCGCTTTCCTCGTTGCCATAACTACAGTGAGAAGGGTTAGTGAGATACAGCCCCTCAAAATCAGAGAACCCTTTCTTAGAATTTTTCCCGATTGTGTTCAGGCTGGATACTTCCTTTTTACCCAAGGTAGTTTCTTCCTTCTATAGACAAGAAGACATTGTCCTACCATCTTTTTGTGAGAATCCAAGTTCGGAAAAATAAGTAAAATTTCACAGTTTTGTTGTTAGGAAGGCTGTACTCTTTTACCTCGAGGCTACAAACTGTGTGTTTGTAAGGAGGGGGGGTTCCCTGATAGGCTGACACAGTAGGTTCACAACTTCACAACTACTGTTTTACAGTAGAGAGTTTTTTTCAGAATCTGTATTTAAATGCTGTGTTGAACTCCGTCTACCATATAAAGGCGGTATAGTTAAATGGGCTTTAAATCGTTAACCCCAGCGCTGGTTGCCGTAACTTAAAGGGAACCTGTCATCTCCGAAACACCCCCTGAACTAGAGTAAGTGTTGTATAGTGTAAGTGATGCTGAATCCGAATATGAAAGTTTTATCTTCATACTCACTTCCATTCCGACGCTGTGCTCCCACAAACCTGCAGTAAAATGCACTTACTGGACTCTTCTTTGAGTCGTTTCCATTATGTGAGTGAGCACTGGAGTCCAGTGAGTGCATTTTACTGCAGGTTTGTGGGAGCACAGCGTCAGAATGGAAGTGAGTATGAAGATAAAAATTACATAACCAGACTCAACGTCACTTACACTATACACCGCTTACTCTAGTTCATGGGGTGTTTTGGAGATGACAGGTTCCCTTTAAGGACCAGTGCCATACATGTACGGCACGCTGATCAGTGGCAGGGGTCCCATGGTCACAATTAGCCGGAGACCTACTGCATACGCTGACATCGGTGAAAACACAGATACTGGCATATTAAGCCCTTGTATGCCTTGACCACAGCATGCGCTTCCCCATCGGGACCCTTCGCTGCAGTGACGGGGACCTGATGTCATAGAAGGCAGCCCGATGCCTTCCATGGGCATTGTGAGTGCCTTCTACGTTAGCCTGTGAGATCCAGCCCCTGATGCTGGGTCTCACAGGCGTGCTGTCAGCATCGAAGCTGACATGCAATATATTACAATACACAATGTATTGTAATACATTGCAAAGGGGATCAGACCCCAGAAGTTGAAGTCCCAGAGTGGGACAGAAATAAAAAGCAAAAAAAAAAGGTTTTCCATAATGAAAAAATAAAGTTCCATGTGAAAAAAACAACTCCCCTTTCCCAAAATAAAACACATAAAATTGTAAAAAAAATAAATAAAAAATAGAAAAAAGAAAAAGAAAGACAGACATATTTGATATTGCCGCATCCATAAAGACTGGCTCTATAAAAATATCATATGACCTAACCCCTCAGGTGAACCTTAAAAAAATAAAATAAAAACTGCTAAAAAAAATTTTTTTATCACCTAACATCACAAAAAATGTAATACCAAGCTATCAAAAAGTAATACGCACCCCATAATTGTATCAATCAGTCATCTCATCTCTCAAAAAATGAACATTGTAAATAACAAAAAATAAAAACAGTGCCAAAACTGCAATTTTTTGTTATCTTGCCTCATAAAAAAGTGAGGCAACCAAAAATCATATGTACCTTGCAACCAAAAATCATATGTACCCTAAAATAGTACCAACAAAACTTCCACGTTATCCCGTAGTTTCCAAAATGGGGTCACTTTTTTTGGAGTTTATACTCTGAGGGGTGCATCAAATGTGACATGACAACTTAAAATTTTACCAGTGAAATCTGCCCTCCAAAAACCATATGGCGTTCCATTTCTTCTGCGCCCTGCTTTGTGCCTGTACAGCAGTTTACAATCACAAAAGGGGTTAGAGCTGGGCGATATGGCCAAAAAAAAAAATCTCGATTTTTTAAAAATTTTGGACGATTCACGATTTAAATCTCGATTTTCTTATGTTATTAAAAATATAAAAAAATAAATAAAAAAGACAAGACACAGTTGATTGATTTTTAATTTTTCTATATATAAATAACTTTTCAACAGATAATTTTTCTTTATATAAATAACTTTTCAACATATATTTACAGCTTGTGCAAACATTTTTCATTTTTTCATTTTCTTGAAGATCCAGTGGGTCTGAGGGCTGTATAATACACTGCAGTACACTGTATAGTGTACTGCAGTGTATTTTCTCATCGTAAGCCTGATCAGGCTCCTGCCTTTAGCAGGAGCTTGATCAGTCTTATCTCTACCATGGCAAGCCGGACGAAAGCGTCCGGTTGCCATGGTAACCATCGGGACGCTGCCACAGCAGAGCAGCATCCCGATGGGAAGGAGCTATCTCCCTCTCTCCTGGCCACACCATCGGTGTGCTGCTGCAGCGCCCAATGGGAGAGGGAGGGAGCGGCCTCCCTGTTAACCCTTTCCATGCCGTGGTCCCTACGGTCCATGCCGTGGGCACTCTGCTTCACCCTCGGCCATTCTGAAAACCAACCAGCTCGGCCATCCTGAAATGAGAGAGAGAGGGCGCGACACTGAGCGCGGGCCGGAGAGCTGCCTGCCGGGGGCGGGGCCACGGAGGAGGGACACTGGCCAGGCCAGTACAGTGTGGCAGGCGCCATTTTAGGAAAATCGAATTCACAATTTTCCTTAAAAATAAAATCGTTAGGCTTTGAATTGGCAAATTAATCGAATTAATTTGATTAATCGCCCCTGGCCCTAAAAGGGGTGTTTCTGTAAACTACAGAATCAGGGTAATAAATATTGATTTTTGTTTGGCTGTTAACCCTTGCTTTGTTACCGGAAAAAATGGATTAAAATGGAAAATCTGGCAAAAAAATTAAATTCTGAAATTTTGCCTACATTTTCCTTTAATTCTTGTGCAACACCTAAAGGGTTAAAAATGTTTGTAAAATCAGTTTTGAATACCTTGAGGGGTGTAGTTTCTAAAATAGGGTAGTATTTGGGTGGTTTCTATTATATAAGCCTCACAAAGTGATTTCAGAGCTGAACTGATCCTTAAAAAGTGGGTTTTGGAAATTTTCTGAGAAATTTCAAGATTTGGTTCTAAACTTCTAAGCCAGGGATCACCAACCTCTGGCACTCCAGATGTTCTGAAGCTACAACTCCCAGAATGCTTCATTCACTTCTATGGGAGTTGTGAGAACAGCCGAGCATGTTTGCATGCTGGGAGTTGTAGTTTCACAGCAGCTGGAGTGCCAAAGGTTGCTGATCCCTGTTCTAAGCCTTCTGAGGACCTAAAATGTCATTTTCAAAATGATCCAAACATGAAGTAGACATATGGGGATTGTAAAGTAATAACTATTTTTGGAGGTATTACTGTGTATTTTAAAAGTAGAGAAATTGAAATTTGCAAATTTGCAAATTTTTTGAAATTTTTGGTAAATTTGGTATTTTTTTAATAAATAAAAATGAAATATTCTGACTCAGATTTACCACTGTCATCAAGTACAATATGTGACAAGAAAACAATCTCAGAATGGCCTGGATAAGTAAAAGCATTTTAGTGTTATCACCACATAAAGTGACCATGTCAGATTTGCTAAAAATGGCCTGGTCCTTAAGGTGAAAAATGGCAGGGTCCTGAAGGGGTTAAAAGATGGCAGCTGGTTGTGTTTTCATGTTGGGATTGTACACACGTGCAATACCAGATACAGGACATGATTGAGTTCGTAGCTAACAGCTTGGTCATTAGAGGGACAAGATTTACTAACTCCTGAGCTGATGAGCCTACATTGACTATAATGGGGTCTGCTCAGGAAGCTGCTTCTTTACTGGACAAAAAAATATCAGTGACAGTGGCCCGGACATACATTTGAATGGATAGTACAGTATTAGATCGACGTATGGCATCAGATGCATGTGTAACACACAAATACAGTGCCAGAACCAAGATCACTACATAAATATAGCACCAGAACCAAGCCTGTAAGTCAAATACAGAATTGACAACATAAATATAGCACCAGAACAGTGTTCATTACATAAATACAGCACCAGATTTTAACCCTTAGGATACCAGCACTGTACATGTACGGCGCTGGAAGCTGGGACCAAAATCCCAGCGCCGTACTGCTACTGCGCTCTGCTGCAGATGTCTGGCAGTGACTGATAGCCGGACCCCTGCTGTATGTGCCGGCATCGGTGAAAACACCTATGGCAGTGCATTAACCCTTATTTTTGTGTTGTTATTTGCTGAGAGCCCTGTTTTTTTTTGGCTGATTGTCTTAGGTAGGGTCTCATATTTTGTGGGATGAGATGATGCTTTGATTGGTACCATTTTGGGGTAAATACGCCTCTTTGATGCCTGTTATTACACTTTTTGTGAGAGTAGGAGACACAAAATTGCTGTTTTGGTTACAGCATTCACCTGAGGGGGCTTATCATGTGATATTTTTATAGAGCAGGTTGTTGCGGACGCAGTAATACCTAATATGTCTATCATTTTTATTTTTGTTCATGAAGGTTTTCATTGTGTAAAACTTAACAAAAAAAAATGATAGACATATTAATTATCACCATGTTTGTAACAACCTGCTCTATAGAATATATATATTTTTTTAAACTATGCCAACCTGCCATTTTTTGTCACCCTGCCTCGCAAAAAGTGTCATGCCAAGTGATCAAAAAGTCTTATGTACCCCAAAATGGTACCAATGAAAACATCACCTCATCTGACAAAAAATGAGCACCCACATAAGACAATCACTTAAAAAATAAAAACCAATGGCACCTGTAAACCAATTCATCAAAATCTGTGCTCTGCTGCAGATGTCTGGCAGTGACTGATAGCCGGACCCCTGCTGTATGTGCCGGCATCGGTGAAAACACCTATGGCAGTGCATTAACCCTCGCACTGCCACGGTATCCTGGAGGGTTAAGATGTCCATCGGGTCCCCGTCACAGCAGCGCGGGGAAGGCAGCCTGATGTCTTCCTTACAATCAAATTATTGGATCGGCACTCCTTATAGGGTGACAGTAGTGCTCAGTGATCGGGATAAAACCCAATATATATGAAAAGCAAAATCACGGCACTCCAAAGTTTTTAAATTGCAAACACCGGAACGCTTTATTAGGTTACCTAATAAAGCTTTCCGGTGTTTGCAATTTAAAAACTTTGGAGTGCCGTGATTTTGCTTTTCATATATATTGATGTCTTCCTTAGACATCGTGGCTGCCTTCCGTGACAGCCTGTGAGATCCAGCCCCCTGGATCTCACACGCAGGAAGCTGTAAGTGTATTACACTGTGTAATACACTTACAGTCAATGCATTACAATACAGAAGTATTGTAATGCTTTGTAAAGGGGATCAGACCACCAAAAGTTGAAGTCCCAGAGTGGAACACAAATTAATGTGAAAAAAGAAGTTAAAAAAATAAAGTTTTACAAAAAAGTTTCAATTAAAAAAAAAAGCGTCCTTTTCCCAAAATAAAGTTAAAAAAAATTGTAAAAATTAGGGAAAAAAAAAAGTAGACATATTAGGTATCGTCGCGTACATATCGACCGGCTCTATAAAAATATCACATGATCAGGTCAGGTGAACGTCGTAAAAAATAAAAATAAAAACAGTGTCTAATAAGCCATTTTCTGGTCATCTTGCCTCACAAAAAGTGTAATACCAAGCAATTAAAAAGGTGTATGTACCCCAAAATGGTACCAATCAAACCATCATCCCATCCCACAAAAAATGAGACCCTACCTAAGACAATCGCCTCAAAAATAAAAAAAACTGTGGCTCTCAGAAAATGGCAACACAAAAACAAGATGTTATTCTGTTCAAAAATGCATCTAATGTCTAAAACTGAACAAAAATAAAAATGATAGACATATTAGGTATTACTGCGTCCGCAACAACCTGCTCTATAAAAATATCACATGATAAGCCCCCTCAGGTGAATGCTGTAACCAAAACAGCAATTTTGTGTCTCCTACTCTCACAAAAAGTGTAATAACAGGCATCAAAGAGGCGTATTTACCCCAAAATGGTACCAATCAAAGCATCATCTCATCCCACAAAATATGAGACCCTACCTAAGACAATCAGCCAAAAAAAAACAGGGCTCTCAGCAAATAACAACACAAAAATAAGATTTTATTCTGTTCAAAAAGGTTTTCATTGTGTAAAACTTAACAAAAAAAAATGATAGACGTATTAATAATAACACCATGTTTGTAACAACCTGCTCTATAGAATATATATATTTTTTTAAACTATGCCAACCTGCCATTTTTTGTCACCTTGCCTCGCAAAAAGTGTCATGCCAAGTGATCAAAAAGTCTTATGTACCCCAAAATGGTACCAATGAAAACATCACCTCATCTGACAAAAAATGAGCACCCACATAAGACAATCACTTAAAAAATAAAAACCAATGGCACCTGTAAACCAATTAATCAAAATCTGTGCTGCAAAAGCTATATATCGCTCCTTCCGTTCTGAATCCTGCCATGTGCCACCACAGCAATTTACCACCACATATGGGGTGTTGTCGTATTTAGAAGAAAATGGGTAACAAATTATTGGGTACTTTCTCTCCTGTTATCCCTTGTGAAAATGAAAAATTTGGGGCTAAAGCAACATTTTATTGGAAGAAATGAAACTTTTCATTTTCACAGCCAAGTGTTTCCAAATTCCATGGGGGGTCAAAGTGGTCAGTACCCTCAATATATTCTTTAAGGGGTGTAGTTTCCAAAATGGGGTCACTTTTTGAGGGTTTCCACTGTAGGAGTACGTCAGGGCCTCTTCAAATACAAAATAGTGCCTAAAAACCATTCTAGCAAAATCTGCCTCCAAAATCCATATGGCGCTGCTTTCCTTCTGACCACTGCCACGTGCCCATAGAGCAGTTTACCATCACATATGGGGTATTTCTGTAAACTGCAGAATCAGAGTAATACATATTGAGGTTTATTTACATCTTGTCTGATGTATGCAGTCCTGGAACAGCCGTTTAAGGGTGCATATATTTGTTCAAAATGTGTGCAAATTGTCCGCTTGGAATCGCACATCGTGTATCTAAGCGGGCGAATTTCAACGCTGAGAAGCACTGACAATTTGGAAAAGAGTTTGCTGCTCAGTGAGAAAGCACTCTATGGGGTAGATGTGGGGGAGGGTGGTAGTGAGGAGGCCCAGGAAAGTGAGGTAGCTAGCTGGGTAACAGTTAGAAAGCGAGTTAGAAGGAAAAGTGCCAGGGAGGCTAGCCCTGATCTGACACACCCCAACAAGTTTGCAAGTTTGGCAGATGAGGGGGATGTTACTTCAGGGATAGCACTGCTGCAGCCGGACACTTCCTCTGCCAGTCAGGGGAATGTCAGCTCCAGTAAGCAGTGGGCCAGGAGAGCAGGGCAGGCTAGACAGGTGCTGGTAGTAGGCGACTCAATTATTAGGGGTACAGAGAGGGCAATTTGTCACAAAGACCGGATCGTCGGATGATTTGCTGCCTTCCAGGCGCTCGAGTTCAGCACATCGCGGATCGGGTTGACAGATTACTGGGAGGGGCTGGAGAAGATCCAGCAGTCATGGTCCATATCGGTACCAATGACAAAGTTAGAGGTAGGGGGAGCGTCTTTAAAAATGATTTTAGGGATTTAGGGCATAAGCTTAGGGCAAGGACCTCCAAGGTAGTGTTTTCGAAATACTGCCTGTACCACGAGCCACACAAGAAAGGCAGCGGGAGATTAGGGAGGTAAACAAGTGGCTCAAGAACTGGTGTAGGCAGGAGGGATTTGGGTTCTTGGAGAACTGGGCCGACTTCTCTGTCGGCTACAGGCTCTACCGTAGGGATGGGCTGCACCTCAATGGGGAAGGGGCAGCTGTTTTGGGGGAGAAGATGGCAGAAGGCTGGATGAGTGTTTAAACTAGGGACTGGGGGGAGGGTAACTACATTATAGGAGGGGAAGACAGTGCAGATAGAGACTTGGGGCAAGGTAATAGAACTGGGGGAGGAATGGAAGGAGGAACTAGAACAGATCAGAAGGAAAGGTGGAGGGTAAGAAATATACATCAACCTCTTAATTGTATGTACACTAATGCCAGAAGCCTAGCTAATAAAACTGGTGAACTGGAATTAGTGATGTGTGAGGAGAACTATGACATAGTGGGAGTAACTGAGACATGGCTGGATGATAGCTATGACTGGGCAGTCAACGTACAGGGTTACAATCTTTTTTAGAAAGGATCGTCAAAACCGGAGAGGGGGAGGGGTCTGCCTTTATGTAAAGTCGTGCCTAAGGCCCACACTCCGGGAAGATATAAGTGAGGGACATAAAGATGTGGAGTCACTGTGGGTAGAAATAAATGGAGCCAAAAACAATAATAAAATACTAATAGGGGTTTATTATAAACCACCCAATATATCAGAGACCACAGAAAATCTACTTCTAAACGAAATAGACGAGGCGGCAAATCATAATGAGGTAATTATTATGGGGGACTTCAACTACCCAGATATAGACTGGGAAACTGAAACCTGTACATCTCATAAAGGAAACAGGTTCTTGGCAATAACTAAAGACAATTACCTTTCCCAACTGGTTCAGGACCCCACTAGAGGGACGGCCATACTGGACTTAGTAT